>CAWUER010000101.1:0-26338 GCA_963921195.1 Pegoplata infirma
TGCCCGTCAGTCTGCGGAAGACACGCTATAGTCTAAAGCAATGGTTCTCAAACGGTGGGTCGCGACCCTCAAACGGTGGGTCGCGACCCCATAGGGGGGGGGAAGAGTTTCAGGGGGGTCGCGAAAAAATTTGTTAAAACCTTAAATTTTGGCAAATTTAAAACACATTTTTTTAATTGTTGTGTTATTAAAATATACAAATACTTTTATTTAAGAAAAACAATGTTTCCATCACTAAAGGTCCCTCCATAATCACTGTGCAGTTGTTAATTTCTCGGGATGCCAAACACTTATTTGTGAAGTGTTTTGGCTCACTCTGGGATCTGACAGTTTATTTTCTATTAACTTTTCAATGCTGATTCCGAATCTGGGTTCCAAGTTTTTCTAATACGTTAGGTTTTTGAGAAAATTAAAGGCAAAGTTCACAAAGTTGTGCATTTTCCAGAGCTTTGTTTGTTGTTTTCGGATCCGTCTGGGATCTGCCCATGTTTCTTCGATTTACTTTTTAATGCTGATTCCAAATCTGGATCCGAATAACGGATCTGGATTCGTGATCGAATAAAATTTCGATCAATACCAAACATTGGTACACAATTTTGAAAAAAGAACTATAATTACTCCAAATTGGACTTTAAATGCTTTCTTGGTAAACATTTCTTCATTTCTGATCAGGTTTAACTGGTGTTTTTCTTTTATTTTCGGAAATAAAAATCTATGAAGATAATAAGTTTTGATATAAACACTCACAAAATTATGTTAGTAAAATCAACTGAAAATGTCAGTTAAAATAACTATTTTGTAAGTTGTTTTGGGGTCAACTACATTTTAAAAAAGTGAAAAGAAAACGACAATTTATTTTTATTTTTTGGAAAAATACTTTGAACAAATGACTTTGTTTTTGAAAAAAACTAACTACTGTAAAATATACAAATAACTAACATGTAGTAACTTACATAATTTTCTGAGTGAAATGCCGTAGTTCGGGACCTGGTTTTAAAATTTTTAAGAAAATTGAGGTGAAAGTCCACAAAAATTGTGTTTTTTTTTAAAAGTTTTTTACTTGAAATGTTTGGTATGCGTCTGGGATCTGATCACACGGTTTCGATTAATCTTTCAATCCTGCTTCTGAATTTGGTTTACAAATTTTTCCATTACTTCCGGTTTTTGAAAAAACCGAGGTCAAAGTTCATGTTAACAAATTTATTTTTTTTATATTGGGGGGTCGCGAAAAATTTGAAATTTGAAAAATTGAGGGGTCGCAAAGCAAAAGTGAGTGAGAAGCTCTGGTCAAAGTAAAAGTGCTACACACCTAACGTTTGGTACGAATATGTCTCATGAGCTTGGGCTGGTTAAGTTCGGAAATGGGCAAAATCGGATCAGGGGGGGAAAAAAGTTGCCTCTTAAGGAACAAAACCAACCTCAGAAAAAACAAATTTTTCATGGTTTTTTTTTTTTAAATTTTGCCAAGCAAATAAAAATTTTTAAGGTCAAAAGAAGTTCAAAGTCCTGCAGTTGGATCCAGGGAAAAAATTACATTGGTTTCCGCCCGAACCCACACCCCTCCCCTACCACAAAAAAAAAACATGACATTTATTTTTTTTAACATGTTTTTGTCTACACTCAAAAAAAACGTGGGTATTCATAACTAAAAATTTAACTTAAGTACTAATTTTTTAGTCCAAAATGATCTAATGCAGGCGTTGGTAATCAATACTAAAATTTTTTACTAATATTATTCAAAACCAGTAAAAATTACTAATTTTAGTACTTTGAAGATACTAAAAAACTAATGTACTACTGGTAATTAGTAACTTATTAGTAGATTTAAGTAAAATATCACTTACTAAACTGTTTACTGTAGAATTATTTTGAGTGTATAAAGGATTCGGCACAGCCGAATTTAACTCGTTTACTTGTTATTATTAAAAATCATCTCTTAACCAAAATCTTTTTTTTTTCTTTTTTAATTTTTTGAAATTTTTTTTTATCAATATTTTTTTCATCAAATATTTGTTAATATTTTTTTAGCGGCCCAAATTGCAAAGTGCAAATGAGGGTGGAAGAAACGGTAATTTTTAAGTTTTTCGTTTATGTCCTATATTATGAAAAGAAACATAGTCACGTTGCATACTAAATGAAAGGTCTTTGGAAAACCTATCTACGTGTGCAAAACACATTTAAAAAAATACACAACCTTTCGACATATTGAGTAAAATACCAAAATTTTAGGGCATTTTTGTTAATCTATATAAATAAAAATCAATTGTCGTTCGTTGGTAACCGCATCAGTTGAGAACGGCTGCACCGATTTGGACAATTTTTTTTTTGAAATGTTCGTCATAGTCCAACTTAGGTTTTTACGTAAAGAAAAATTTACCACGCCCACTTTTACGCCCACTTTTTTCGATTTATCTAAAATCGGAAAACGGCTGCACCGATTTGGGTAATTTTTTATTTAAATATTCGTAGTAATCCAATTTAAGTTTTACCAGAAAGAAAAATCGACCACGCCCACTTTTACGCCCATTTTTTCAATTTATCTAAAATCTGAGAATGGCTGGACCGATTTGACAATTTTTTTTTTAAATGAATTTTCATCATATTCCAACTTTGGTTTTTAGGAAAAAAGAAATAGACCACTCCCACTTGGCCTAATTTTTGTAAAAAATGTTCGTCGTAATTCAACTAAGGTTTTTACACTTTTTTCTATGTATCGAAATAACTACAACGGCTAGACCGATTTGGTTATAGTCCGATATACATATTTTAAATCATGGAATGGCTGGATAAATTTTTCTAATTTTGTTTTAAATGTTCGTCATAGTTTAACTAAGGTTTTTCGGAAAGAACAAATTTCCATTTCTACGCCCACTTTTGAATGGATGGACCGAGTTGGTTAAATTCAAATAAGGTTTTTATTGTAAGAAAAGTTGTCCACCCACTCTTTTTTTCGATATATATGAAATTTGCTCTATAGAAAAATAAAATATAGAAAAATGTAGTTCGTTGGTAACCGCATCACTTGAGAACTGACCGATTTGGATAATATTTTTTTTAAAGGTTGTCTTATTTTTTTTTAAATATTCGTCTTAGATTTTTTCGGAAAACAAATTAGCCACGCCCACTTTTACGCCTACTTTTTTCGACTAAACTTTTTTTTAATGTTCGTCATAGTCCAACTTCAGTTTAAACGGAAATAAAAATTTTTCACGTCCACTTTTATTTCGATATATCTAAAATAGAAGTAGTATTTGTTGACGTTCGTGATAGTACAACTAAGGTTTCTGCGAAAAGAAACATTGTCCACTCCCACTTTTTTCCATACATCTAAAATCGGAGAGCGACTGGCCTGATTTGGTAAATTTTTTCATTAATGATCATTATAGTCCAAGCAAGGATTTTACGGAAATGATTATTATCCTCCCCCACTTCAAAGCCCACATTTTCCAATATTCTTAAAATTTGCTACACTTGAGAACGCCTGGAGCGACTTTGCTAATTTTTTTGTTTTAAATGTTCGTAATAGTCCATATAATTATTCGGAAAGAAAAATTGTCCTCGCCCACTTTTTTTCGATATATCTAAAATTAAATCCTTGGGTATTGTAAACATATGTACAAGTTTAACTTACCACACAAATTTTAACGCCCACTTTTGTGAAAATATGTTGACTATTATAGGCGTTCTAAAATATATTTATACACTTTGTTAACTTTTATACTTTGTATTTTCTTTTTGTATAAATAATTTCAGTTCACATTTTTAATTTTTGAATTTTGTATTTTCAAACTTTGTCAGTAAATATTTTATTCAATTTTAATATTTCAAAATAAAAACATCGTTCTTTATAGAAATTAAATTTGTTTTAAATAACCGCTACAACTACTAATGACCTGACTGTTTTTGATGTTAATTATAGTTCTAATTAGGTTTTTAAGGAAATATAAATGAGAAAAGTGTCCTGGAAAAATGAAAAATTTGGGAAAAACTATAAGGTCTGTTTGAACTCAAGGCAATAGCTCACGATAAGAACGACGGATACGCGTAATTTATTTTTGTGTTGTTCCTAATGATACTAAAGAAGTTTTAAATTTGTACAGTTCGCAAAGTCAGAGACATGGTCACATTTTTTTAGTTCCTAAAACATAATTTGAAGATGATTATCTGCCTAATCGGGTCTTTAAAACCACGCCCCCAATTTTTTCTAAGCCAAGAAATTCATAATATTTTTTGAAGGGCTATATATTTGAAGCGAGACGAAATATAACACCGATCTTATATTTGGGCCAGCAACGCGGACCGGGCCAGCTAGTAAGTAAAAAAATGTTACTCTTTTTTGGCACATTGTTAGCCACCATATAGGGTTTTTAAATACCTTTAATCTGGTACCAAATACGCCTATATTAATTTTAACTAAAGAGGCATAAGTCGTAAACAACTGAAAAAGGTCAACTTCCTTCCCTTCTTACAAATCGACCTCCCTTAAAAATAAATTTCTGCCGCTAAAAATAGACATCAAATCCAAATTTTATGAAGATCGGAGGGTGGCACCAGGGAGACTTCCCTTGTAAGTCGGAGAGCATATTTTATTTATTTTTTTTTTGACCCGTAAACTGCACTCTTGTGGAAATTTAATTTAATGTCAGCATAGATTAATTTTATTTTAAAAATATCATTTTCTAGTTAAATTTAAAAATATAAATTTCCGCACAAATATCTAAATAATTAAATACACATTAGTTTTTGCAAATGCATACGTTTTTATAACCACCCATTAGCGATAAAAGGTACATGCATATATGTTTTTAATTCCGTTTGTAACTTATCGGTCAGTATTGGTCTAGGATCTCATTAAGAATAATCGAGATCGTCGATAGATTTATGTTTCGCGCATCAGCATACATACATACATACATAAATAACTTTAATTAAAATTTTTAACATGATAATGTTTTTAGGCTGGTGTCTAATTTTAAAAAAGTTGCAGGACGCCACCTCAGTTTGACTATACTATAAGCTAACAATTAACGAAAAAGAAAACAAGAATTACTATTTTCATTTTTTCTGTTACTTGGATAATAATTCACCTCGTGGTGAATAAAACCGTTTTTCACCAGCTGATGAATAAAAA
This sequence comes from Pegoplata infirma, assembly GCA_963921195.1. NCBI lineage: Eukaryota > Metazoa > Arthropoda > Insecta > Diptera > Anthomyiidae > Pegoplata > Pegoplata infirma. The sequence goes on from CAWUER010000101.1 coordinate 5,132, forward strand.
GTAACATAATTATTTTTCAACAAAATTTTTTATTTTTTTTCATCAAATTTTTTTTTTTCATCAAATTTTTTTAGTTTTTCATAAAATTTTTTTCCATCACATTTTTTTTTCCATGAATTTTATTTTTCATCAATTTTTATTTTTCATCAAAAAATTTTTTTTTCATCAAATTTTTTTTTTTTCATCTACTTTTATTTTCATATTTTTTTTTTTTCATAAACTTTTTTTTCATCAATTTCTTTTTTTCATAATTTTTTTTTCCATCAAATTTTTTTTTCATCAATTTTTTTTTTTTCATCAAACATTTTTTTTCAATAATTTTTTTTTTTTTATCAAATTTTTTTTCATCATTTTTTTTTATCAAATTTTTTTATTTATTTATAAATTTTTTTTTCATCAATTTTTTTTCATCAAAGTTTTTTTTTTCATTTATTTTCTTTTTCATGAAATTTTTTTTCATCAAAATTTTGTTTTCATCATTTTTTTTTTTTTTTTGTAAAATTTTTTTTCATCAATTTTTTTTTCATTAATTTTTTTTTTCATCAAATTTCTTTTTTTAAATTTTTTTTTATCATATTTTTTCCCTTAATTTTTTTTCATCAAATTTTTTTATCAAATATTTTATTATCAATTTTTTCCTCACCAAAAAACTTTTTTTTTTCATCAATTTTTTTTACATCAAAAAATTTTTCTTTTTTTCAAAAAAATTCATCAAAGACTTTTTTTCAGTGTTGGCTACCGTTACCCTTTCAATACCGTTACCGATTAAAAACCCTTTAATATTGACTACCGTTACCGTTACCAATACCGAAATAAAAAATTTTAAGTACCGTTACCGATAAAAAACCCTTACCTTTATTCGGATTTTTACCGGTATTGTATCGGTTTTGTTTCGGTTATCTAAATATTACTATTTTTGCAGATAAAAAACAAATAAAATATTTGTTATGTACGCAAAATAAAAAAGAAACAAAATTTTTTTCATTGTAAATCGTATTGTTATTTTGACAAAAACAATCAGGAAGTCGGTGGGACTCTGTAGCTACAATACAGTCCACGATATTAAATTTGTAATGTGCAAGAGTGTCGCGATTTGTTGATTTTGGGGGAAAATTTTGATTCGACCCCATTGTTGTCCTAACATAAAAATTGTAGACTATGTTCATTAGGACTTGCACTTTGAGAATACCAAGTAAAAAAAAATCGGGGGATACTTTCCCCCCATTTCCTCCACCCTTTGCCACGACCTTCAAATAAGGGGGGCACCAATTCCTTTTTTTGGAAATTTTTTTGGTTTTGGTATGTCTTGTAGAGCGTATTATAAGCTTTAAAACAAAAAAAAAATGGGCTCTGTAGCTAAAAAAGCACTTATGATATTATATTTTTAAGGTTCAAGAGTGTTGCGATTTGAAGATTTTAGGGGAAATTGTGAAAAATTTTGATATTGAGCGATCCTATTGTTGTCCCAACATAAAAATTTTAGAGTATATTCTTTAGGACTTTCTCTAAAAGATTTTCAAGTAAAAAAAAAATCGGGGAATACCATCCTCCCCATTTTCTCCTCCGTATATCACGACCTTAAAATAAGGGAGGTAACCCTTATTTTTTTTGAAAATTTTTTGGTTATGGTAGGTCTTGTAGAGTATATTATGAGCTTCAAAACAAACCAAAAATGGGCTTTCTAGCTATAATAGAACCAACGATATTAAGTTTTTACGGTGCAAAGTGTCGCGACTGGTAGATTTTGGGGGAAATTTTGACCCTCCGTGTTTTTGCCCACTGTTTACTTTGAGGGCTGAAAATAAGTGTGCGTCAGTTTATCACTTAGTGTTACAACTAAACCAAATTTCATCAAAATCGGAGGGGGTCACGAAAATTTTTTAGCTATTTTTGATTGATTTCACTAAGACTGACCCAATGTAGTAATTTTTTGTACCAAATCGTTAGTGTTGCTGGCGTTGTCATTCACGCAGGTAAGCGTGGAGAGGTGGTTCTCTGGGCTTATATACATAATGACTTTTAGTTTAAATAAGAAAACTTTTACCTTTATTAAATTTAAGTCGACACGTATTTTTTCTCTAGGGGATATTCCTGTTAGTTCGGGAGTTATCGAAATTTTTCCGGAGGTCCACATTGTTTCATAAGGCGACAACCAAATTTTTTAAACACTGATATGGCCGATAAGCCGAGACACACCAACCTTAAAATCGTCTCTTTAATATATATATGAGTCATTCCACACCAACTGTTCCACTACAGAAAAACCATGGTTGTTTCAATAGGTTATCATTTGCAAAGTATTCGCCCTTAGGGCACTATTAAATAACAAAAATAAAATTTAAGATTTCTCAAAAAGTGGGCCTTGGAGGCATGGTCAAAAATTGAAAATTTCAGCATTTTTTGCCTAAGTATCTTTATTTCAATATTTATGCCAATGAAATGAAACACAGTGATGTCTTTAAAATAAAAGTTTTTTATAGATTTTTGTATGGGCTATCGATTAAAAAAATAAAAATTGGAAAATTTTCAGAAGAAGTTCTGAATATTTTAAATTTAAATTTAAACTTTATTTATCAAAAAACATGCCACAATTTTATTTCTTTTTTAAATGTTCAAAAATTAGTTAAGGTGTATATCTATCTGTTCTGAAATTTTCAGAGATGCATTTTTCCTTGTTTTCGAGAAAAAAAATGTTGAACATTGCACTATGCTTATAATTTACAATAATGGGGTATATTACGTATGCGAATGAGTAATATTAACTCTTAAAAATCATTTAAAATAGAGATGTTTTCGTGGGTGAGTTTTTTTTTGACGATCACGCACGCTCACGAAGAAAAAGTTTTAATCACGCACGATTTTTCATTTTCCTCACGTTCACGTACGCTCACGTGAGTTGAAAAAAATTTTGTCACGTGCACGATACTCACGTGAGCGTGACTGAGCGTGAGAAAAATAAATGAGCATGCGTGATTAAAATAATTTCCTTGGTGAGAGAGCGTGATGGTAAAAAAAACAACTTACCCACGATCACATCTCTATTTTAAATGTTTTTTAAGAGTTAATATTACTCATTCGCATACGTAATATACCCCATTATTGTAAATTATAAGAATAGTGCAATGTTCAACATTTTTTTTCTCGAAAACAAGGAAAAATGCATCTCTGAAATTTTCAGAACAGATAGATATACACCTTAACTAATTTTTGAACATTTAAAAAAGAAATAAAATTGTGGCTTGTTTTTTGATAAATAAAGTTTAAATTTAAATTTAAAATATTCAGAACTTCTTCTGAAAATTTTCCATTTTTTATTTTTTTAATCGATAGCCCATACAAAAATCTATAAAAAACTTTTATTTTAAATACATCACTGTGTTTCATTTCATTGGCATAAATATTGAAATAAAGATACTTAGGCAAAAAATGCTGAAATTTTCAATTTTTGACCATGCCTCCAAGGCCCACTTTTTGAAAAAACTGAAATTTTATTTTTGTTATTTAATAGTGACCTAAGGGCGAATACTCTGCAATTGATTTCATATTGACATGACATCACTTTTTTTTTGCTGAACATTTGGTGTGGAATGCCTCATATAAGTTCCAGGCAAATCGGTTCATAAGGGTTGAGATACTTCCCTTGTGAGTTAATTAATAGTATTAAATACTGCTATATATTTATATGTTTAAAATGCACTAAATTAGTCTTTTTTTTTTAAATTTTATTAAATAAATTTTTTATTTTTTACATGTTTTAAACAAATTTGTGACTTTTTAGCAAGTTGGGAAATTTTATTCATAATACCGGTACGTACCGGTATCGTTGTTTCGGTAACGGTTAACCGTTACCTAAATAATAGAAAATACCGTTACCTTTACCGTTACCGATATAAAAACTATGTAATACCAATACCGTTACCGATACCGTTATTCGTTTCGGTTGCCAACCCTGCTTTTTTTTATCATAATTTTTTTTTACCAAAAATTTTTGGTTTACTCAATTTTTTTAACATAATTTAGTTTTTTCGTGAAAAAAAAAATATTTTTTTTACCAAAACTACTTTTTCACCAAGTCTAAGCTTTTCGCATAAAAATTTTCCATTTGTTTATCAAATGTACATAAAACAAGTGAGAGTGTTATATTCTTTGGTGCCGAATCTTTTATACATGTAAAAATACTTTTTTTGCACTTATTTTTGCACTCACTTACGAAATGTACAGCTCTTTTGGGTTTTTAATGGGGTCCTCGACTGATATTTCAATTCGTTTTGCATGGAACAGCAAAGTAATATAACATTATTTTTTCTAAAAAAATTTATATGGCGTTTGACTGATTTTCACATGAAAACCGAGCAACTTGCCCACCTTTAGTTAATATTTATTCAAATTTTCTGGTCATTGTGGTGGGTATTCTTTAATTCGGTCAATTCGAATTTAACATTTTAACTTGTTTTATTTTAGACAATTTTATTTATCTATAACACAACACAAAAATCTGCACATCAATCAGAGAGCTTTCACAAATAATTACAAATGCATTATGTGCACCCACAAAAATTTAATTATGCCATTTAAATGATATAAAACAATATGAGGCATTTCACAGATCAACGAAGTATGTCATTTTTTTCGGTGTTTAATTATGATTTTAATTATCTTCAATTTTACACACTTTTGCCAGACAAAATTTGTTAAATTTTTAAGAATTTTAAATTATATTTTTTATAAACACCCGAGTAAAAATTTTGAGATTGCACCATATTTAGATCTGGATCAATATATAATCAGATCTTATTAGATCCGGAAATTGACCCGATCTAATTATATCAGTTCTGATATAAACTGATCAAATTAGATCTCGTTAGATCCGACATTTGGCCCATATATATTCTGATCTTATAAGATCAGAATTGATATAGTTGCATATGGGAATATGGCATTTTTATAAAATTTCTATTGTTAACAACAAATAATAATCACATTTTTATTAAAAATTTTAATAATTCGATTTATTCAGTACTAAAATTATAATAATCTTTTAAAATGTAATAAAATAATAAAAAACTCCAGTTTTAGTAACAAAAAAATCAATATTTGAACTTTAAAACTACAAAATTGAAAAATGTAATAAATCCCATAAAAACGAGTGTCTATCATCGAGTCAACATCGAGTGCCAGGAATTCCTTTTTAAAAAATTGTGCATGGAATTTGGGATCGATGTGCATTAGGGTGGCACAATAATGACTTTTTTCGAATTTCATCGATCTTCGAACCAAATTATGGTTCGTTTTTGTCTAAACACTGTATGTTAAAATTTTTAACCAAATCGGACAAGATTACCCCGCGTCTTTTGGGGGGTTTAGGTTAAAAAATGTTTCCCCATACAAACCAAATATTTTTTTTTTCGATTTTTCATTTTTTAAATATTATTTTACTTGATTAGCTTACTAACGAATAAAAATTTAATTTTGGTGGGATAGCCCCTTCCGCTTTAAAATTGACTTCGAAAAAAAAAACATTTAGAGTAGGACACTAAAGACCCAAAATTTATATTTTTTTAAACTTAAGGGTTTTTCCGCCAAAATTAAATTTTTAATAGTTAATAAGCTAAACAAGTGAAATAGTTAAAAAAATATTTGGTTTGTATGGGGAAAACATTTTTTATGGCAAAACCTTAACACCCCAAAGGCACTGATTAATTTTGTGCGATTTTTTTTAAATTTAATCATAAAGTTTTTAAGACCAAAATGAACCATAATTTGCCTGGCGATCGACGAAATTCGAAAAAGTCTTTATTCGTGCCAACTTAATATACATACCATCCATATAAACAATATCCTTGCATATTAAAAATAAGAAAGAACTGAATTTTTAAAATTCATTGGCATTATATATTGTCACTAATTTTTTAAGGCTTCTTATGTATGTGTTGGGAAAATTTGCTCAATCTGCATCTCCATAGTATTCGAAGTTTGTATATTGAATTTAAGAGCATTTCACAATCTGCAAATTAAAAGAAATTTTTAATATTTTTATTTCTTTATTTTCGTGGTTATTGCAAAAATACTTACATTAACGTTAAACACATCGCAGAGATAAATTTAAATTATTTTTTCTTGATTTTAATAAAAATTTTATATTTTTTCCAAAATAAATACTTTTTTTATTTTAAATATTGTTATTTTTTGTTTGACAGAAAATTCGAAATAAATTTTTTGTATTTGCATATTCAATTTTGTTTTCATTTGGTATCAAAACAAATACAAATAACGAAGATTTTAAAAATAAAGGATATTCATTTAAAATCGAATTTTAAAAAAGATTATTTGTTTGATTAAGTTTATAGTGGATATGGATATAAATCTTGCTTTAGCGACAGATATGATAGAAGATATAACCAGATATGATACAAGATATCGTTATATATAGCAACAGATCTAACATATCTGGTTATATATAATTTGATATTGTATAAGACATAAGCATGTATTATCATATCTTGTCAGATATAATTATATCTAAAGATTTTTACTCGGGCATTCACAAACTATACCCGAGTAAAAAAATTAATCTGATCCTTTATGTAATTATATCTTAATTAATCTGGTAGCAGCTCTTAATTGATATAATCTGATCTCAAAATTGGCTGTATCGGAAATTATCTAAAATTGTCTAATAATATCATATATGATATTGTTAGATTTAATTAGATCCGAATTTTGGTCTAATGTGGATTTGTAAAATTTTATCAAATTATATTAAAAATTATATAAATTTGATATTTCATATTAATTTTTTCAAAAAAAAATTTGGACCATAAATTTTAAAAAATAAAACAAATTTTTATACCCTCCACTCTAGTGATAGAGGGTATATATAAGTTTGTCATTCCGTTTGTAACACCTCGAAATAATGGTCTAGGACCCCATAAAGTATATATATTCATGATCCTCGATCGATTTTAAGACGATCTAGCGATGTCCGTCCGTCCGTCCGTCCGTCCGTCCGTCCGTCTGTCCGTCTGTCTGTCTGTCTGTCTGTCTGTTGAAAACACGCTAACTTTTGAAAGACTTTACGGAGGCTCCTGAAGTTTGGCATATATGTTGGACATTTACCTGGTCAGGTTGGTATTGCAATCCAGCGAAATCGGTCCAGTGGTTCAAAAGTTATAAGCAAATGAGTGAATTTCGGCAAGGGGTTTTCTGGAATTTACGAGATAAAACACACGGTAACTTTCCAACGGCAATTCTGAGGGTGCTGAAGTGTGGCATATATATTTACCGTTCCTCTGGTCCGGTTCGATTTAAATTTCAGCCAAATCGGTCCGGCGGTTCAAAAGTTATTAGCAAAACCGCAAATTTCAGATTAGTCACCTTAAATTCACGTGTTGAAAACCCGTTAAACATGTTTTAAAAACATTGTAAGTCAGAAAAATATTTTAAAAGGTATTTTTGTCACACAAAATATTTTTACATAAACCAAAAAAAAAATACACTTAAAAAAAAAGTTTACATTAAAAAAAATTTTACACTCAAAAAAAAAAAATTGGTAAATTATTTTTTTTTTTTTTTCAAAAATTAACAAAAAAAAGTTTTTTTACACTAAAACAAAAAAAAAATACACTCAAAAAAAATTTTACACTCCAAAAAAAAAAATAGTATTTTTTTTTTTTTTTAAATTAATAAAAAAAAGTTTTTTTACAGAAAATAAAATATTTCTAACCAAAAAAAAGTTTTCACTTAAAAAAAATTTTACACTCAAAAAAAAAAAAATGGTAAATTATTTTTTTTTTTTTTCAAAAATTAACAAAAAAAAAAGTTTTTTTACACTAAAACAAAAAAAAAATACACTCAAAAAAAAATTTACACTCAAAAAAAAAAATAGTAATTTTTTTTTTTTTTTTAATTAATGAAAAATAGTTTTTTTACAGAAAATAAAATACTCTAACCAAAAATGTTATTTTTTCACGTTAGAAAATATACTATCACTTAAAAAGGGCATTGTGGAGGGTATTAATAGATTCGGCCAAGTCGAATTTAACTTTTCTACTTGTTTTATGTAGTAATTGAATTCATTTAGTTTTTTTTTTTTTCTTTTATATTTTTTTTTATATTAAAATTAGAATTAGCAACAATCTTCAAAGTTTTGTTTTTTTTAATCATTTTAATTTGGTAAAAATCTAAATTAATTTTTGTTATAATTTTTATTATTTGTTTTTTTCTTCAACAACTTTGATTTTTTTATATAAAATTACATAAAATAATATCAAAATTAACTTAGAAAATTTTTGCTGTTTTTGCTGTAATATAATATATTATTTTACATGGTACCATATATATGTTTATGTGGAGCTGTATTAAATTTGGCCAATTTTGTATATTTATATACGGCATATATAATTGTATATGTGACCACATATAATAATATATAACATTATCTGATACTATATTGGAAATTATTGAAATATTTTTTCCAATACATAATTTCATCTCGAAACATATAGTGTCAGATATAAACACATACAAATCTATATTCCTATACAACATTATATATGACTATATCATTTCTTTTTTACTCGGGTATAAATTTTTTTCAAAATTTTAAACACAATTAAAGAAAATTAAATTAACCATTTTCTCAATTCCTTGTTTTTTTTTAGTACACACCTGTTTCTGTCGTTCTTCTTTATCCTTTATATCTGTCATTCGTGGACAAATGTAAAAACTAGCTTAACATTGAAAATATATGCAAAATATCGTGGATCGCAAAATGTTTTAAAATTTTAAACAAGTGTAAAGAAAAAGTTTACGAAATGTTCGTCAATTTATTCCAGCCTAAAAATTAATAAATTTAAAAAAACAGAAATTCTATGAGTATTTTTTTTTTTGAGAATATCCTAAGAGAGAAAGTTGAGCTAACATAGGTACTTGTTATGCTAATTCATAATGGGAAAAATAAATGACCTCGAACTATAATAAATTCTTATTCGATTTTCAAAATTTTTTTTTTAATGATAAAAACCGTTTAAGGTATTCGCGATTTTAATATTGTAATTTTTGTAAGGAAAAGTTAGACTTTAAAAGCTTTACATCCAGTTCCATAAATAGGTGTGCGATTTTTTATATTTTATCGAAGGGCGCCACAGGTTAAAATGTTCTGACTCAAATTAAGGGTTAACGAAAGCTTGACTCAACCTCTATGAAATAGTAAGCGGAAAAAAAGTTTTTTGGTTTTTTGTTTTAAATTTTTTTACGTAAGAAAAACCTACATTTTTAGAATTTTTGTTGACAAATTTAAAACAGCGATATTTATATATCGAAAACCACTTGACCGATTTAAGAAATTTTTTTAAATTAATATTTAGCATGTTAAAACTAATAAAAAAAGTAATATATCGCAAGATATTTTTTTATTTTTTAATTTTCTTTTTAAAACTTTTATCGAAATGCGCCATGCTCATTTGGCTCAAATTAAGTTTAAAATAAAAAAAGCCTCTCTCAAGCTTTATGAAAGGGCCAAGAGAAAGAAATTTTGAGATTTTTTTGTTTAAATTTCTTGAACGTTGGAAAAACGATATCTCGAAAACCATTCGACTGATTTTTTATGTTTGATATTTGTGTTCAGCCATTTAGGCCTAGGAGATACTAAAAAGTTGTCCGGACGTTCAAAAGCGGAAGAAAAACTTTTTGGCCATAAAAAAAAAATAATGTCAGTCTACTATTCCATGCATAAATGGAATCCCTCGTACTAAGGTTAGTTCGACTTTTATACATTTTACCTAATTATAATGAGCTGCTAATAGAATTTAGTATTATTTGCTTTATATATGGCTACATATAATTTATGGTAAAAAAAAAATACTACAAACCTATATAAAATAAAATGCACATTAAACTGGATCGTAAATGTTAAGCAAAAAAAATTTAAACGGTGATATTTTCATAAAATAATTTTTGAGAAAATTGTAAAAAATAAAAGATATTAATTATATTTAATAACTACAGTTTTCATTAAGAAGTTTTAGTTTTTATAAAAAAAAAGAAAAAAATTTTACAAAAAATTTTATGTTATGTTTTAATCACCAGCTGGTGAAAAAATTTGTATTCACCAGCAGGTGAGTTCTATACTATCGTTTTATCCCAGCTACAAACCTTTTTGGTTCTATGAAAATTAAAACAGTAATTCTTACTTTATTTTTTTCAGTCGTTAGCTTTAAAGACAAATTGAGGTGGCATCTGACATCACTTTTAAAATAAGATACCAGCCTATAAACATTATCATGTTTAAAAAAAAAATTGATCCGGACTAATGATTTGATCATAGACACTTTATATATACATATTAGACACGGTGAGCCTCAGCGATGTTCAGGTTGAACTTTAGTGTCGACGAAAAGTGTAAATGCAGTTCGATTTCTACATGATTAGTTGTCACAAAACTGTTTTCAGCGAAATCGTAGCTGATCGCATTCGCGAGATATCGCGAAATTAGTGATTTTATATTTTAAAAAATTTTGATATTGAAGTTTTTTAAATATTTTCAAAAACTGAGTATACAGTTTTCATTGTACTTATTTTAAGGTCACAAAACAGTAAACATCGAAATGCTATCTTCTTTAGTTCGCGAGAAATCGCGAAATAACTTTTTTTGTCAATTTTTGTTTTTTAACTTTTTCTAGGTTTTTTTCAAATGTTGTGGAAAGCTGATATGCACTTTAATGTGTACGTGATCGAAGGTCATAAGGGTGTTGACATCAAAGTTGTAGGTGTACACTGTCGCAAGATATCGCGGAATTATTTATATATTTATATATTTTTTATTTTTTTTTTATTTTTCAATTTTGCATGTTCTTTTGAAATGGTGTAAAAACGTGGTATGCATTTTTATTTGTACATGATAAAAATACATTAAACTGCTAACACAAAAGTCCTATGTGGTCAATTCTTTAAGGAATCGCAAAGTTAATATTAAATCTATTATTTATAAATCTATTGAGAATTCCTTTAGCCTGTTCATTGATTTATTTCAAATATCTAAAAAAGATGGTATTCTGTTAAAATTGTAAACATGGCAAGTTCGCAAAACTGAAAACATGGAAAAACTCAATTGCTCTCGGAAAATTCGGTGAGTTTTTAATTTGTTTGTAAACTAGTAAGTCGTTTTCACATTTAATACCAAAAAATTATTTCTTATAATTCAAAATAATATGACAGTTAATAAATGGTTATGAATTATTTGAAGAAAAAAAAGTGCATAATAATATTACAATACAAAATAAATGAAAAAAAATTTAAAAATTTTTCGCGATTTTTCGCGAAAATTAGCCTCAATATATAGATTTCAGCAGTTTTACCGCCTTCAGTTACGGGCAATTTAAACTGCATACCATATACTTGTGGTTACTTAATTTTTTTTTTTTTTTTGATACCAAAGAAAAAAAAAGTACTACTAATTTATTATAAAAGCTCGTACAGTAATTTTGCGATTTCTCGGGAAATTGATCGTCTATAATTTTTATGCTTTCAGTTTTGTCACCTCTAATAACCTCGAATTCAAACTGCATACCACATTTTTGTCGTTAATTGAAGTATATGTTTTTTCAGACCACAAATAACACAAATTAATGAATAAATAGTAGATAAGCGAGTTTTTTTGCGATATCTCGAAGAATTAAGCAGCTAGAATTTAAATGTTAACAGCCTTATGACCTTTGATCAATAGCAAGTCAAACTGCATTTCGTGTTTTTCAACAATGTTAAAGAAACTTCTTTTATTAATCAAAACAAGAAATACACCCAAAAAGCTGTTTTTCGCTATTTCTCGCGAAAGTGAGCAGCTATAATTTTTTTGGGGGCAGTTTTAATTTCTTCCAGCATGTTCAAATCAAACTGCTTACCACTTTTTTTTATCATTTCTAAAGAACCGGGTTTAAAATATAATAAAAAAAAAAAAAATATATATATAATTACGCGATATCTCGCGAAATTTAGCACCTACAATTTTGATGTCAACAGCTGTGTGACCTTTGATCAACCACAAGTAAAACTGCATACCATGTTTTTATGAAATTTTAAAAAATCATATATGAAGATAAAAACAAAAATAAAAACAGCAAAAAAGTAATTTCGCGATTTCTCGCGAAATTGAGAAGATATGATTTCGCTGTTAACTGTGTTGTGACATGTAAATAAATGCAATTAAAACTGCATACCCAGTTTTTGAAGATATTTAAAAAACTTCATTGTCAAAATTTTAGAAAATACAAAAACACTAATTTCGCGATATCTCGCGAATGCGATCAGCTACGATTTCGCTGTTAACAGTTTTGTGACATTTATTCATGTAGAAATCGAACTGCGCTTACACTTTTCGTCGACACTAAAGTTCAACCTGAACATCGCTGAGGCTCACCGTGTAGAGCGGAGTGAATTGTTCGAAGCAAAATTTTTGACAAAATCGTCTAGGATATTTGGATTCTACATAAAATTTTTAGAAAAAATGCCGAACAAACCATGTCTCAAAAATCAGTTTTGACCCCCCCAGTTTTCAAAAATAGTTTTGTACGATATACGCCTTTTCAGTCAATCAGCACTAGAAAAAGGGTATTTTTTTTTACCTGGGATCTTTAGATTGTGTACATAGATACACTATGAAGCCATTTAGACATTCCCATTTACAGTTTTATTAAATTCCAAAATCTCGCGATTTTATTCGCGATTTTCATTTTTTAAAAATCACAAAATATGAAAAAGTAGTGTAGTTTGATGAGAGATAACTTCTTAAGTAAATATCCGATTTTTAAAATCAAAATTGAAGTTGAAAGCTTAAGTCCCCTACATTAAACTTGGAAGTTAAAAAAAAAAACAGTGTTATTAAAAAAATGCATTTTAAATGCAAATGTTTTTTAGTGCATTTTCGTCCACTTTCACCTCTTTTGATTTTATTTTAATTAACATATTATGAAAGTATGACATTTTTACAAAAAAATCAGTCATCATTTGAATAGGACAAGAAAGTCTTCTATTTTTAATATTTTTATTTAAATTATGCCCATATAAAAAGAAGTTTTATTTTTTTTTTTAATTTTGTTATTAAATGATTTAAGGATTTTCAAATCGTTTATCGATGCACTTGGAAAATCTATAACTCCCTAAGTAAACATCGAATTTTGATAATCAAAATTAAAATTGAAATCTAAAATCCTCTACTTTAAACGAAAAAGTTTTAAAAAATTGTGTCAATAAAATAATGGTGTAGTTTACCACTTTTAAATTTTTTGTGGATATTTAAAAAATTTAAACCGCGAATAAAATCGCGAGTTTTTGGAATTTAATTAAACTGTTATTGGGAATGTCTAAATGGCTCCTAAGAGTATCTGGTTTCGTAATAAAAAAAAATCTGAAGACCCAAGTCCAGATTTTTGTTTTTTAGCGCCCTCTAGCGGCGTTTCAGGGCAAAATAAATATCAAATATGGGTTCCCCGTACCCAAAAATACCAGGTACACCTCTAAATACAAAATAAAAGCAAAATTTATTAGTAAAACAATATATTCCAAATAATAAGCCCAGCTAAAAAGTCGTATATCATGCAAAACTATTTTTGAAAATGGGGAGGGGAGGGGAATGGGGTTGTCAAAACTGATTTTTGAGGCATGGTTTGTTCGGCATTTTTTAGAATTTTATGCAGAATCCGAATATGTTAGACGATTTTGTCGAAAAAAAATTACTCCGCCCTAATACATATATGGGGCATTCCAAGCCAAATCACTCACTTTTAGACCCGACCCCTTTCGATTTATTTTATTTTTGGATATGTTTTAGTCCTTATTAAATGCAACTCGGACACCAATTTTCAGCCTTTTATTCCAAGATAAATTTTTCAAAATGGCGATTTTCTCCAAAAAATTAAAAAATTGAAATTTTTAATTAATTTTGACCATTAAAAAATATAGATATTTTAAAAAAGGTTGGACAACGTTTTGTTGGTATTTAAATGTAGTTTTAGAAAAAAAATATGAAAAAATTATTCGAAGTAATTATCATGTATTTTTTGGCGTTTACAAATCAAAATCGACTTTTTGAAAAAGTCCGAAACCTTCGATTTTTTTGTAAAAAACTATAAAAATTCTACTCTAAATTATGCAACTTTTAAGCCATAACTCGAGATGTGATCACAATTCTTTCTATTTTTTTTTTTTAATTTTTAAAATTGCACCTTTTATGTTTTGGCTCTGATTTATTTTATATGGAGCTCCAAAAAAAAAAAAAATTTGGTAGATACTGACCCTAACTTACCCTAAATATATTCAGTTGGAGGTAAATTTACGTCTCACAAAAATTTAGGACGATCGGACATGTGTAAGGCGTTTAGCATGGTCCTTGAAATTTAAAAAACGGATTATAAGGAAAAATATGAATTTTTTTCTGTTTTCGGAATTTTTTTGGTATTTTAAGTTAAGTTTTAATTCAAGTGATTACAGAATTATGATGTGGAGTAAAATGCCTTTCTAATAAGGTACTAAAAACTAAAATCGGTTGAAAATCAGCCAAGTTATTACAACTTCCCCAGGCATCTAGCGTGTGCCATACAACTTGATTAAAAAATACGAGTCCCTTTTTTAAATTTATTGAAATTTTCTACTGTAATAACATTTTTTCATTATTCATGTTTCAGTGTAATATTTTTTTGGCTTTTCCAAATTTTAAAACAAAAAAAAAGAATTTTTTTTTAAAATAGAGATTTCAAAAGGGTGTTGAAAATGCAGGCATTTTTAGCACTAATTTAAAAAATGTTAGCAAAACACAATATGAAAAATACTTGTCATCTAATTACATTTGAACTTGAAGAATAAAAAAATGTTATTACAGTAGAAAATTTCAATGAATTTCCAAAATCGTATTATATTGCTTAATCAAGTGTTCTGCCATACGTTAGATGCCTGGGGAAGTTGTAATAACTTGGCTGATTTTCAACCGATTTCAGTCTTTGGTACCTTATTAGAGAGGCATTTTACTCCGTATTATATTTCTGTAACCACTTGAATTAAAACTTAACTTAAAATACCAAAAAAATTGAGAAAACAAAAAAAAATTCATATTTTTCCTTGTAATCCGTTTTCTAAACTTCAAGGCCCATGCGGAACACCTTATGCATGTCCGATCGTTCTTAACTTTTGTAAGGCGTATTTTTGCCTCGAAATGAATATATCTGGGGTAAGTTAGGGTCAGTATCTCGCAATTTAGTTTTTTTGGAGCACCATATAAAATAAATCAGAGTCAAAAAATAAAAGGTGCAATTTTCAAAATTTGAAAAAAATAGAACAAATTGCGATCACATCTCGAATTATGGCTTAAAAGTTGCGTAATTAAGAGTAGAACTTTTAGACGTCTGTAAAAAAAAAATCGAAGGTTTCGGACTTTTTCAAAAAGTCGATTTTAATTTTTAAACGTTAAAAAATAAGTGATAATTACTTCGAATAATTTTTTTAATATTTTTTTCTAAAACTACACTTAAATACCAACAAAACGTTGTCCAACTTTTTTTAAGATATCTATATTTTTAACTGGTCAAAATTAATTGAAAATTTGAATTTTTCCATTTTTTTGAAAAAATCGCCATTTTGAAAAATTGATTACTCAACACCATCTTGGAATAAAAGGCTGAAAATTGGTGTCCAAGTTACATTTAATAAGAACTAAAACATATCCAAAAATAAAATAAATCGAAAGGGGTCGGGTCTAATAGTGAGTGATTTGGCCTGGAATGCCCCATATACATTAATGTATACATACGGGAATTTTAGAATTTCAATTGAATTGTGTTGACAAGTGTTAAAACCATGCAATGGATGTTAAACATGTCTAAATGTATACTATAAATATTTAAATTAGTGTATAAATGTGTAGTTTGATTTAAATAATTTATTGAATTATTAAATCAATTCGACTGATAGAGAAATTTAATTTTGTTATATTGAATAAAAATATATTGTATTTTGAAATAATTAATTTTAAAGTATTTTATTAAGAGATGATATATAATTTATATAGATTTTAATACAAACAAAGATTAACAGGCCTTTTCACATTTATGACTGGTTATGACTAATTTTATTATTTTCAAACTTCATATTCCCTGCGTTTGTTGTGAACACAATCATAAAAAGTCTCAAAATTTAAAATTATTTGTCTATTTTGAGACGATGGGGTAGCAGGTTTTTTTTAAATTTTCAAAATTAGATTTTTTTTATGATTGTGTACAGCAACCACATGGAAAAAATTGAGTTCCCGGCTAAAAATAAATGTGTATGTTCATATATGCTTACTTATATAAAGATCTTTATATGATCATATATGACTTATATGGAAACATATATGTGATGATATATGCAAGAAACGATCCCATATATGTGGTCGTATTTAAAATATGTGCCATATATGATATCATATATGGAACCATATATGCTATCATAAAATGTTAAATTTGAACCAGAATTACAAAATAAAAGTTTTTTAGGTTAAAATTATATTATTACTTTACCAACGATTGACATACCTTAATATATATCAATAATTTTACAAATATTGCAAAATATTCTGCATAAAAAAATTTTAGAAAAGGTAAGTTTTCATTAATATGTATTTAGAATTTTAAAATCATATGTATTCATTTTTTCCAGTTCATCGTCATACCAAGTAAAAGCGTGGACTTTTTTTATCCAAAACAAGATCCTATTTAAATTAAGTAAATGTGTGTCGCAAATACAATATTATTGAGTACTTTGATATTGAATAAAATTAAACTACGCAGCTTCGTTAATCTCGTACAACTATGTGGAGAGGGCATATGCACCACCAATATGTTTTCACTACGATTGCAATACTGCAAACTATTTTGAAATCCCTAAATGTTGCCATAGCAAATTGGAAATGAAAAGACCGTATAGGCAGTTTTGAGGCCGAGTTACGTTAAGCTTGCTCAACTTGGAGAAGAGGACATTTGCACCACCAGAACTGTTATTACTACACTATAAATTATTTTGAAGTCCCTTACTGTCGCAATAGAAAATTGGAAATGGAAAGAAGGTATAAGAAGTTTTGAGGCCGAGTTACTAGTTGAAGAAAATTTAACCATGCGGAGCTACGTTAAGCTCGCTCAACTTGGAGGGGAGCGCATATACACCACCCTAACGCTATCACTACGGTTCCAACACTACAAACTATTTTGAAAACGCTTACTTTCGCCATAGCAAATCGAAATGAAAAGAAGGTTTGATCAGTTTTAATGTTGAGTAGCGATTTGGGAAGGACAACGTTTTTACTTGCAATTACAAGAAATCTGTCAATAAGCGAAATCGACAACCTAGCACATTGTCGCCATGATGTAAATTTACATGAAAAAAATGTTGGAAAAGGTAAGCTTTCATTAATATGTATTTGAATTTTAAAATCATGTTTTAATTTTTTCCAGTTCATCGTCATAACAAGTTTAAGCGTGGACATTTTATTCCAAAACAAGATCATATTCAAAATGAGTAAATGTAAATACGTCGCAAATACAATATTATTTAGTAATTTGATGTTGAAGAAAATTAAACTACGCAGCTTCGTTAATCTCGTGCAACTTGGTGGAGAGGTCATATGCACCACCATAATGTTGTCACTACGATTGCAATACTGCAAACTATTTTAAAAACCATTAATGTCGCCATAGCAAATTGGAAATGGAAAGATCGTAT
This sequence comes from Pegoplata infirma, assembly GCA_963921195.1. Classification (NCBI taxonomy): domain Eukaryota; kingdom Metazoa; phylum Arthropoda; class Insecta; order Diptera; family Anthomyiidae; genus Pegoplata; species Pegoplata infirma. Next base: position 22,871 of record CAWUER010000101.1, read on the forward strand.
AAGCAGTTTTAAGGCCGAGTTAAGTTAAGATCACTCAACTTGGAGAAGAGGACATATGCACCACTAGAAATGTTATCAATACGATTCCAACACTATAAATTATTTTGAAATCCTATACTGTCGCAATAGCAAATTGGAAATGGAAAGAACGTATAAGTTTGGAGGCCGAGTTACTATTTAAATAAAATTCAACCATGAGGAGCTACGTTAAGCTCGCTTAAGATGGAGGAGAGGGCATATGCACCACCATAACGTTATCACTACGGTTCCAACACTACAAAATATTTTAAAATCGCTTACTGTCGCCATAGAAAATTGAAATGAAAAAAACGTATCATCAGTTTTAAGGTTAAGTAACGATTTCGAAAAGACAACGTTTTTACTTACAATCACACGAAAGCTGTCAATTAGCGAAAGTGACAACCTGGCACATTGTCGCCATGATGTAAGTAAAAATAGTTTCTTATCCATATCCTTCAAACATCGTTACACACATAACCCAAAAAGATAAAATACGTACTACTAATATATTGCTTTTAATCGAAGTCTTAAGTAATTATGTACCTACAAAAAATTTTGAGTAAAAAACATGCATTTAGTAGTAGCAAGTTCTTTTTTTCTGGAATAAAAACAGGAATATGGAGTAATTTTAATATTTTATCAGATGGAGTTCTGAAAGACAATATACCATTCATTGTCTTAAGCAACCCATGGTCCTTACAAAATACACTCCATTAACATGTATGTATGTGTCTAGCAGTATCAAGCCAATCTTTAAAGGATATTCGTGTTATCATTAGCCCATTAGCACCAAATGCTGTTGGTGGTAATAATTCAATACAATAAAAATTCTAGAAATATCTTGTATGCATACTAATATTATTTTCTATCAATTTTTTTAGATTTTGACTTTTTTAACAAAAACGCTAAGTCCGAAGATAATCGAAATTAACACTAAAACAAGAAAACACAAAGGAAATCATCGTTCCTGTAACAAGCCCTTTGTTCGCATCTTTCGTAATTGATATCAATTGAAAAACTTGATATATTAGATCATTTATGTTCAATTTATTTTTTTGAATATCAAAATGTATTCTCGTATCTACATATAAGTTTAATTATATATTTTTATATGGTCACCAAAAATGCAAACGATAGTAACTAAAAAATCAAAATCATCAAACTAAAGGTGTTCATTCAAATATATCAAAAACACCAGTAATGAATAAAACAATATTTTTTATTAAATTTTAATTTTTATTTTGGGCTGATTATGGTCAGGGATTAAATTTGATATAAATAAAACAATTTATTTTACCATGTTTCTCGATTTTTTATTTTTAATTATACTTGCGTACATCGTTTGCAATTCTGGTGAATATACCCGAGTAAAAATTTTTATATGATGGAATACATAATGATATATAACACAATATATATTTATACGCAATTTAATCCGAATAATGGTGGATGTTTTTGCATTAAAAAATATCAACTTGTATAAAATATGATTCGATTTCATCCGAGTTTTGACCAGACATTGCCATATTTCATTGGATCCAATTAGATCTAATTGCATAAAAACATAAAAAATCGTGGTGTGTTTTGGTTTGGGTGAGTTACACCACAGGTCAACGATACATTCACCAAACATATAATTTTCTAAAACAAAAAAAAAATGTTTGGGTACGCTTCGAACCAGATAGGTGATATACATAACCCTAACAAGGAAATGTTTGGGAACATTTTAAAAGTTTCTTATACTTTGCTTAAAAAACTTAGAACATTTTTGGTTAATTGGAAACATTTAATTGGAAACATTTAATTGGAAACATTTATATATGAAACAGAATAAGCTATATATAATTTTATATTAAATTATACAGAAAAACAGATTTTGTATTGGCCCTAATATTATTTCATATATTTATATCAACCGTATACCTTTTAATCCAAATCATGATTAAATTATATATTACAACATATGACTGCATTTAAAAAAATTAGAAAATACCTCACGGGATGTATAATCATATAAGATTTATTATTTTTGTATGAAGTTATATATTGTTATATATGTTTATTTTTACTCGGGTATACATAATAACCTATTACATATAGTTTAAGATGAAAAAATAAATAAAAAATATAAAAAAGAATGTAAAACAAATTAAAAACATCATATATTATTCAATATATGATTCAATATATGATCCAATATATGATTCAATATATGATCTAATATATGATCACATATATTGCATCATATATGATCGTGTCTTATATAAGCGCCAATTTTGGAATATGTTCATATATGAGACCATATTTGATACTATATATGATACTGTATATGGTCTCATATATGATATCATATATGATGATATACAACATTTTTAGCCGGGTTATGACTTTTTTTGTGAATAGGCCCCTAAATTTATTTTAATTTTTTCTTTATTTTATTAACATTTTCTATATAAGTGCGATAAAAGCACATTAAGCCGATATTTTTCTATAATCCATATTTTCGAAATCTTCTTCCAAAATTTAGCAAAACAGCTGGACGGATTTAAAACCTTGCCAAATTATTAGAAAAAGTCTCGTAATCCGATGTTACCAATATTTGACAGTTTTTCCTGTTTTAACAAAAAATTTTTTATCGAAATTAATTTTTTTTTTTGTAATTTTATAATTTTTTTTCGTAAATATCCAAATTTCCAATGTAAATTAAAAAAAAAAAATCTAGGAAAGCCACGAGAATACCTTGTAAGTTTTATCGCGTCAAATAATTGGTAAATTTACAATTTTATTTGTAAAAAGCTCGTAATATTTTCTAGGAATTCTCGTAAATAGAAGGAAGCAAAAAACTTAACAAAGTCACAAGAGCATGAGTGTAAGTTTTATCGCGTCAAAAAAGCTGCAAATTTACATATTTATTGGTAAAAAGCTTGAAAATTACAAAAAAGCTCAAAATGTTTACTAGGAATTCTCGTAAAAGAGAGCTAGCAAAAAATTAAAATTACATTCTTGTCATTTGACAAAGTTTTTTTTTAGTGTTACTTGTTTTTTGCTTAAAGCACAGGGACTTGGGTTTAATAATGTGAAATAGGAGATTAAACTTGTAATAACTTGTCTGATTTTCAACCGATTTTAGTTTTTATTGCCTTATTACAGAGACAATTTACTGAAAATCCTAATTTTGAATTCATTTGAATTCAAACTTAACTCAAAATATCAAAGAAATTGAAAAAGACAACACAAAGTCAATTTTAGAATTAAGGCACTTAAACCCCCTCTAAGCCCCTCTTATATTATTTATTTTTTTAATGATTTTTGGTGAGAAATGCCTCATATGTGAAAACATAAATTGAATCTTATTGCTGGATTGCAAACTATTTTTGATCACGCAATATCGTTATTTTTATTGTTTCATAAATTCCATTTTTTTTTTTTTAATTTTGCTAAATGTAG